>OZ024829.1:78160317-78185317 GCA_964016985.1 Anodontia alba
AAACAACTGGGGTTTACAGGGCTATATTTTATTTTTTCTTGTTTCTGCTTAAAAACATAGATTGTGGGTATCCGTTAGAACCGCATCGGCGAGACGGTTCTAACGAGTAGCCATAAGCTATGTTTTGAGCAGAAATATTAAAAATATCAAAATTTTTATCTGAACATTTTTCATTTTTTGGTGTTAAAATTTCCAATATATCTGAATAGGCATGTTTTCGTAATGCCAAGATACCCTAATATGCTCAATGATCCTTAGAAAAATCAAACTTAAAACTGCAGTCTGATCCCAGCAGGCACATGACGTTTATACAACGTCGGCTCAACGTCGACGCAACGTCATGACGTTGCGCCGACGTTGAGGCGACGTTGTACTTACGTCATGTACCTGCTGGGATGAAACGAGAAACATAAATTCAGAGTCACAAGTGATTTTATTAAAAAACACATCAACTTATTGAATTTAAAAACTTGCAGTCAAGATTGATATTGTGTCTCCCTCTGTTTTTCTGCACTTCTCTCTATGCCCCTGGGCAACAATTATATACAGCGTAATAAAATATCTGTATTTAAGAAAACCTGTAAAGGTTGCCTTCGGAAACTAAGAATACATATAATAATTGGATTCTCAGTTTCATTGCAATTCTTAAAGTGACAATAATGTAGGTTTGCATTGCTGTATAAGCCCTATAGCATTTGCTTTAGAATTCGATTTTCCAAGATTTTTGAATGGGCTCAATGGTCCCAAAGAAAACAAAAGGCCAATGGGCCACGACTCGCTCACCTGAGTAAAACAGTTATTGCATATCTGCAGATGCCATGCGACATTCTTCCAGTATTGCCACAACAACTAGGGACAGAAATTTGACAGTGCCGTAAAATGTCAAAGGCAATCCTAGGATCATCTTTTGAAGAAACTAGGTATACCTTGCGTCCCTGATGCTATATACTAAGATTCAGCCTCAAAGCTTTCTTGGTTCTGGAGAAGAAAAGTTTTAAGTTTTTTTACCATATATGGGCATGGCAGCCATCTTGTTCAGTAGTGCAAAACTGTTTGAACAAGTTGTCAATACTCCTTGACAGAAGACCCCATGTGAAATCTGGTGAAAATTGGCAAGTGGTTTCATAGAAGACGTTTAAAGATTTATATGATTTTATACATGTACAAAAGCCTAAGGGCAAGGGCAGATACCCGAAGGAGATAAAATTTTGATTGTAACCAACAAGTTGCACTACTTTAATCATACAGTGTAAGTTTCAGCCATAAGTCTTTAATACATTTTTAGAAAATGATTTTTCAACATTATTAATGGAGATGCAGATTTGACCTTGTCATAAAAAGATCAAAAGTCATCCTTAGATCATCATCTGAACAAAGTTTATAGACCTTGAGTTCCAAATATTGTATACCAATGTACAGTCTCAGTTTTCTTGTTTCTGAAGAAGAAGATTTTTAAGTGTTTTTTTTTTGTTATACCATCAAAAGTGTTGAACTATTTGAACAAACTGTCAATATCCTATCGACCGAAGGCTCCATGTGGAATCTGGTGAAAATTGGTCAAGTGGTTTCAGGGAAGATTACATTATTTTAAACATGTATATAGCCAAAGGGCAAGGGTGTATAACTACCAGGGGACAAAATTTTGATTGTAACTAAAATTGTTTACTACTTTAACCATATGTTGGCAATTTCAGCCATCTTTAGTACATTTTCAGAACATATTTTACTTTAGTCATATGTTGCGAATTTCAGCCATATTTAGTACATTTTCAGAAAATGATTTTTCAACATTTTCCAGATACAAGAGTATGGGGATGCAAATTTGACCTAGCCATAGACAGGTCAAATATCATCCTATGATTATCATTTGAATAAACGTGGTAGACCTTGAGTCCCCGATGCTATATACCAAGATTCAGCCCTGGAACTTTCTTGGTTCTGGAAAAGAAGATTTTTAAGTGTTTTTACCATATATGGTCAGGCAGCCATCTTGTTAAATGATGTAGAGCCGTTTGAATTAATGACCTAACTCGACAGAAGGCCCATGGTGAAATCTGGTGAAAATTGGTCAAGCTGTTTTGGAGAAGAGACCTTCAAAGATTACGAGATTTTCAACATGTATATAGCCAAGAGGCGGGGCAAGGACAGATAACCCTGGGGACAAATGTTTGATTGTAACTAAAACGGTTCAATACTTTGATCATATATTGTAAGTTTCAGCCAATAGTCTTTAATATATTTTGAGGAACAAAATTTTCAATATTTCCCCATACAAATGCATAGGGACGCAAATTTGACGCCGTAAAAAGGTCAAATGTCAACTTAGGGTCATCATTTGAATTAGCTTGGTAGACCTTCCTAATGCTATATAACAAGACTCAGCATTGAAGCTTTCTTGGTTCTGGAGAAGAAGATTTTTAAGTGTTTTTTACCATATATGGGCATGGCGGCCATCTTGTTAAATGATGCAGAACCATTTGAATAAATTGATAATATCCCTTATAACCCTTCAACAGAAGGCCCAAGGTGAAATATGGTGAAAATTGGTCAATCTGTCTCAGAGTAGACGTTTAAAGGTTACGAGATTTTATACATGTATATAGCTAAGGGGCAAGGGCAGATATCCTCGGGGGACAAAAGTTTGATTGTAACTAAAAGGGTTTGCTACTTTGATCATACATTGTAAGTTTAGCCATAAGTCTTTAACACATCTTGATAATCTGACTTTTCAATATTTTCCCATACAAATGCATAGGGACGCAAATTTAACCTTGCCTTAAAAAGGTCAAAGGTCAACCTACGATCATCATCTGAACAAACTTGGTAGACCGTCAGTCCCCGATGCTATAACAAGATTCAGCCTAAAAGCTTTCTTGGTTCTGGAGAAGAAGATTTTTAAGTGTTCTTACCATATATGGGCATAGCAGGCATCTTACATTACGAGCCGTGACCATTTGTACAAATTTTCAATCCCCCTTTAACAGACAAAGTTTGAAGAAAATTGGCTCAAGGGTTTCAGAAGAGAAGTCGTTCACAGGTGTGAACGAACGACGGACGGACGGACGACGGACGGTCAGTTATCACAAAAGCTCATCCTGAGCCTTTGGCTCAGGTAAGCTAATACAAAAAATACAAATCACACTATGATGAAGTACAGAAAGGCTTCGTACGACCGCCACATGGCAATTAACACCAGCTGCAGTGAAAAGTAGTTAGAAAATGTAAAAAAAAAAAAAAAATGAAAACAAAAACTCACAGACCAGCGCCTAACAATGACATCAGGAGGAAGAGCAAACAAACCAAGACAGACAGCACACAAGCCACAAACCACATAAAACGAAGCAACCAGCTCCCTCTTCCCCAACAAAGCGATCACAATACTCAACAGGATCCACTTAACACAACGAACAGGACACTAAACGAAAATAGCCCAGCGGCGAGTAGCCAAAACAGGACACGAAGTACAAATAATACCAAGTAAAAACATCTTTTGAAGTGATGACAACAACTGGTCAGAAGTACGAAAACTTCCTGTTACTATCATTGCTATCGATATTTTGCCCTCAATGTGTTCTTAATCCCACCCAGGACTATATACATGTAAATAAATAATATAAATAAATAAATAAACAAATAAGGGCTTAAACACATTTTCTTGAAACTTTACTTGAATGTTAAGCGGGTAATGTATTTTCTTAAAACACAAGAATCTGTCACCCTAAGACACATGTAGTCCTACTTTGAGGTAAAAAATGTAAAAATGTAGAAGAAAGGACTTAAAATCAGGGCTTGATGCCATATCTGTGAAGAATCTGCCAAATTTGGACACAAGGCTGTAGAAGTATGTAAATATGTCAATCAGCTTTTTCACATTGTTAAAGCCTCTGCATGAATGCTTAGCGGGAAAATGGATTTGTTACTCTTCTTTTAAAACTGCAAGTGAAGATACCCAGGAAATGCCACAATCACGAAGCCCATCCCTCCCGAGGCACCAAATCGAAGGAGAGATGAGGAAAAAATAGGATAACACACATATGACAAAAAAGGTAAGAGAAAAGTCCAGGGAGTGCCATAATCACAAACCGCAGCCCTTCTCAGACACCAAGAGTTAGAGGAAACAGACAAAACCGAACAAGCGCAAATCGAACAAACGTACGAAAAGCACAAAGATTTGCTCTCTCTTTTTCCAAGGGAGGTAATCACAACGCTAAAAGGACTGAAAAACACAAGAACAAAATGACACAATGTAAGACATAAAACAAATCGCCTCGTAGAATAAACCACAAAACAACAAAGAGTAAGACTAACACCGGGACCACCGCCTTAGAACGGTCACACAGATGCACACACAAAAAAACTGCATTAGAAAAGAACCGCCATGGAACGGTTAGTAGGACTAGGGGCTCAAACCAGTTTTACTCTCGCGAAACCTCACCCTTATTTCTGATGCAGCTACAAATTGAAAATATATGTTTGGTCCGCATATGGGATCCTAAAACTCATTTGTGAAACATCACAGTAAAACATATATACTCACAAACACTGTAATGAAACACAGCAAAGGGCTCAATGGCGATCTGAAGCCAGAACAGAAGAAAACCACAAACATGACCACGCTGAACCCGACCACAGACATTGATGATCAGGCTCCGACCATCTGAAACAGATTGAGGAAGGAGCCGTCGCTTAGTCCGAGGACCGACCCACCGCCGTGCAATTAAAGAGGGACGGAAACTTATGAGCCATAACTGGGTTAACAACCATTCATGCAGTTTGCCGCAGAATATCCGAGTTGTAACATCTTTTTGTAGCGATCGACAGTTTTTTAAACTGTACTGAAATATCAGTTTTACCAACAATTATTTATAGACTAAGTCGCAATAACATTTAGAAAAGTTTTTACGTAGTTTATGATAACGGTATCATTGCTATAGAAGCTTAGCAGTTAAAATTTAATTCGATTATTAAAGTCACTATCTTGACTAGATCACCATATATATGCTAGGATGTAGTACGAGAGACATAGTAATGGAAAATTTATAATATCAAAAGTCGTCTCGTTTGTCATAAATTTAGTAAACTTATTTCCAAGAGGACAAAATGTGCAGGAAAGCTAACAGAAAATCACAAAACTATTCCCCATGGAATACATGGCGGAAGTTTTATTGGGTGCCTTAATAACTTAACCTTTGGCACCCATTTTGTTTAGTGCTCAGTTTTTATACAGAAACAACAACAAATCAATGGCCTTTTATATAGTTCTGTTTGTACTGAAGGGTAGACTGTCCTGAATATTATTCGTTGACAAACAACCGACTAACAATTTTCGCTTTCGAGGTTTGCCAGCAGGATTGTCATGCCCGGGAAGGATGATTTTTTTTGCCAACAATCTTTCTAAATTTATAGTCTAAGTCGCTATTAAATTCATGGTCGGACACACCAGCTTGCAGAAGTGTTTTCAAACCAACACTTAACACTTATTTCGATTATTAAAGTCATTAACTTGATTAGATGCTCGAGCAAAACGAATTTACTGAGAAATATATACACCATATGATGTAGCACGAGGGGCATCGCCATCACACAATAGAAGAGAATCTGAAATTTGGCAGTGGTTGTTTCACTCAGGTGAGCGAGTGGTGGTTCCTGAGCCTCCTAATTATGAATAGCGTTTACATGTACTTATTTATCTCAGATAAAGTTTATATATTTATCTAAACCTTATTGACTGGTGTTTTCTCTCTTTATATTCTGTCTTGACGTGGTTTGCATTGATTTAATTTCAAGCTTAAAAGATACATCTAGTGATTAGACACGTGGAGGTACGTCACTACGCTAATAATGGTAGTGTAATGATGGGGTGTAAGATAATGTCTCAATATTCAACAAAGGTTTGACAGGCAGCAGAATATGTTTCGAGAAGGAGGATGGTCCTTACCAAGCAAAAATGTGTCTTTTAGCATATGTAAAGTGATCATATCCCAGTTCATTCTGCGCATCCGAACAGTCTTATCAGATCATTTAATGTCCATTTATATATTTCCAAAACATTCATTAATTTTGTGGGCAATATCGATATGGAATGTTACTGCAAGGTTATCACCGAATAAAGTAGTAAGTGCATGACCTGGAGTAGAACATATTACAGTCGAATCTCGTTATCTCGAACTCGCTTATTTCGAACTACCGCTTATCTC
This sequence comes from Anodontia alba, assembly GCA_964016985.1. Taxonomy (NCBI): domain Eukaryota; kingdom Metazoa; phylum Mollusca; class Bivalvia; order Lucinida; family Lucinidae; genus Anodontia; species Anodontia alba. The sequence continues at coordinate 78,166,515 of OZ024829.1, forward strand.
GAAGTGAAAATCTGGTCCCTATTTTAACATAAAACTATAACAACAGGTAACACAATAATGTGGAAAAGAGGAGAAATTGCTTCTAAACAGCAATTTCTCCTCTTTTCCACATTATTTCATATATATATTTCTAACTTCAGGAGTCAAATTACATATTTATTTGTTAAATGTGGTTGTTCAATTTATTGTTTTCCTCACTCTCTCAACTCTGATATGTCGAGGTACGGACATCTCGAAGTGTTTCAGTGAGTCTCTTGGAATTCGAGATAACGAGAGTCGACTGTATTGTAGAGATTACTGACAACCATACGAAAGTACTCACACTGTCCTTATAATAAAATAAAAGCTTATGTAATAGTTTGCGGATAGTTTCAACACATAACGTATTTTATTTTGCAAAACCACTGATGCACAAAAAAGACGAACAAAATACAACAAAAAAAAAAAAAAAAAAACAAAAAAAAAAACAAAACAAAACAAAACAAAACAAAAAAAAAAAAAAAAAACAAAAAAAAAAATCAACAACAACAACAACAAAAAAACAACTACAACTGAGAAACCCCCTTGGAATGGAAATATACTAGGGTCTTAAAGCAGTTTTTTTTCGCGCAAAACGCCGTTTGTCTTGTTCTGCTTCTGTGCTGTGTTCTCAAATATTTAACCAACATAAATTTTACGGCCAAAGAAATATCTGATACCATACAATTTCTATAGAGGTAAACTGATTGGCAGGAAAATATGTAGAAGTCAATATCTTTACTTTTCTCTATTTGGATACCCTAACTGATGTTTGATGACAGCATGATTATTAAAAAAGTTGTGTTTTGTCTTATTTCTTTGACCATATAACAGCATGGTGAAATTTAAACAACAACAAAAACAAAAACAACAAAAAACAACAAAGCAACAAAAAAAAAAAAAAACAACAACAACAAAAAACAACAACAAACAAACAAAAACAACAAACAAAACCAACAACAAAAAACAAAACAAAACAAACAAACATACAAACAACAACAATAGCAGCAACAACAACAATAATGACCACCTGTCTAAGACTTGTCTCTAAACTACCTACCATATCAACATGTGTATGATTCTTAGCATATATTAAATAGTAATGAACAATAATTTCTTTAATGAATCAGTAAAATAAAATTATGGGTGCGTACTAGTTGGAAAGAGAGCAAAGTAAGGCTCCCTTCAAAATACGTTGGCATGTTTAGCTTGTATGATTTTGCGTTTGAGTGCAGAACGGGAGTAAAGAATCTAGGCATTGGACAGGAGACGCTATTGTAAGCTACTAAGCATCTCGAACTTAGACCACATCATTAATGCGAAAGTACGCAAACAATGTGCCATACGTGCCCAAGATGACCTCGTCACCATGGTCAAGAAACAAAAACTACGGTCATTTGACATGGTACAAACAATTCTGCAAGGAACAGTTGAAGGGACCAGAAACAGGGAAATAAAACTTATCAGTGGTGCATCAACGACCGACAAAGTTAAGGAGCTGGAGTGGATTTCGTTATCATTATACAATCACTGGATTTTGACATTTGTTGCAACCCATGTTTTGGAGCTAATGGTAAACAGACTATTCTAAAATGGAATAAGGACTGCTGATTTTATGACTACCTTTTGCTCAATGGTCAGCAGAGACGTCATTACGTGCAAACTAGTACAGCAGAACATAAGCCTACCAATGACACCAAGAGAAAGCGTAAACAAACTACTGTAAAACCTCAATGGCTCGAACATCTTTGGGACTATGGAAATTTATTCGAGACATTGGTAGTTCGAGTCACTGAGGATTAGTCATAGCGCAAGGTCAGGGAGCAAATGATGATAATTTAGGATTTTTTTATCATCTATACAATAACTGTATGTTGATTGTACCCATTAGAATCGCCTCGATGAGGCGATTCTAATGAGTACACACAACATACAAGTTTATGATAGAATAAGAAAATTTCCCTAAATATTTTTTTTCTTGAGCTAAAAATATATGTTTTCTTGAGCTGTCGAGAGAATATCGTAGATACTGAAAAACGAGTTTGAGTTAGTCATGGTAAACGAGCCATCGGTGTTTGAGCTATTGAGGTTCGACTGTAAGACCGACACATCTTACAAACCAGCGAAAGGCATAGTAGCCAGCTCCCTCTTCCCCAACGAACTGATAACAATGCCAGACAAGACCAATAAAATACATCAATACGTAAGACAAGAAATAAATCTTGAAAAAAAGGCCCCTTCTTGAGCAGCCACAATGATCTACAAAGCATTTACATCTCTAGACTCATCGCTTTAAATCAATCAGTAGTAAAACCTGCCATAGGTTTAAATCGATTGCAGTCTAATTTGGAAATGGTTTCGAGATAATGGAAATAGATATACAATGTAAATGTTCTCTGGCAAAATTGTTAAAAGTAGCCCTTTGGAAACGACGAACAGAACACATACAAAACTCGGTTTTATGAAGACTCTTTGTATGCAGCAGTGTAGTTCGCAGGGCTAAATACGCCCCCTAGTACGGGTGAAGCGGAACTCGATTTTCAAAGATATTAGAATGAGCTCAATGATCCCAAGGGAAATAAAAATAATCTGCGCTATGATGAAGTACATGGAAACTTTTTAAGGCCGCACTATACCATTGTCTTGTCAGAATAGGTTGCCCTTAGAAATACCGAACATATAAAATAAAGAAAATCGGGATCTCGGTTATATTGAGACCTTTCATATGCAACAATGTAGTTTGCAGGGCTGCATAAGCCCCCAAGCACCGGCTTAAGCGGAGCACGATTTTACAAGATCTCAAAATGGGGTGTGACCCCCCCCCCCCCCCACAAAAAAAAACAAAAAAAAAAAAAAAAAAAAAAAAAAAACAAATAAAAAAAAATAAAATAAAATAAACTGCACTGTGATGAAGTACGGACAGACTTTTTACGGCTTTCACACGACATTTAACATCAGCTGCAGTGAGTCAAATAAAATCTATAAAGGTTGTCCTTGGAAACACCGAACACATACAATAAAGAAAATCGGAGTTTCGGTTCCATTGATACATATAATTATACCGAGTTTATTGTGCTGGACACATATAAAATTAAATTGGTAACACTGAACACTAAAGAAGTGAAAGCAAAACCAATGAAAATTGTGTGCATAACTCCAGGTTAGAGGAATATCCAGATATTTACATTTTATTATTTCTTTTCGAAAACATATGCTGTAGGTACTCATTTGAAACGCTCCACCAAGGCAAGTATATTGAATACCCACAACATATATTTGTGAAAAGAAATAAGAAACAGACAGGGTAATTGGCAAACAGTACAGACCCAGATCAGACGCCGCAGAACGCGGTGTCTGATCAGGGTCTCCAATGTATGCAAATAATTCAAACAATTTTCTTAAGGAATATCTATTTCATATAGCATGGCATACCTAAAATCGAAAATGGACTTTTTCATTATATTGTTTGGGATTGTTAAATCAGTCTTTATGGGTTAATACTGATGCAGCTTAAAATTACAAATATGTATTCGGTCCGCGTAGGGCCTCCACTTTATCAGTAAAACATAAATAATGATAAAACTGCAATGAAACAATGTAGAGGCCTGATGCCAATCTGAAACCAGAGCAAAGTAAAACCACCCAGCTGTCACACAACGTTGACACAACGTCGCATCAACGTCGATAGACCGTCATCGACGTTGATGTGATGTATAAATGTCATGTGTTCCAGCACAAGCTGGACCATGACCTTAGATAGCATTAGTCTGGCGCCAACATGCAGGAGATGTTAGTCTGGCGCCAACATGCAGGAGATATTCTCTCTGTTCTTTTGTCAGTAATGGGAATCATAAGCGTTTTCCTAACACGAACAGGTGAAGTTTATAACTAAAAAAGGAAAGACCTGCATTTTACTATCGTCAATCAAAGACAGCATCATAACAGGGCCGGGAAGATTGAACATTCCATCTTGACAATCTTCCATTTATCGCAAGTATAACAATATATTGATTCAAGACTAAAGAACTAATTTAATTATTTACAGATTTGATTTAAATCTCATCCGGGAAGGCGCCGCTCCCCAAGTTGCTGGCGGCTGCTGTGTTCTCACGATTTTCGGCAGTCGATATTTGCTTGGTAGGGGATATTTACTGCTTGGAGACACCTGCTCTTTACTATTTTTCATACCTACGTTTTTGATTAAGTGCTACCGAGAAAGTTAATATGATACACTTTCAACTCCTTCTTAAAAAGGATCTGCTCTTTCGTTTCGGAGTAGACTCATTTTCAGAAGCGATTTAGTGTGCAGGAAAAGGGAACTCATAAAATTACCTCCCATTGTAAACATTAGGGAAGGATCTGCCAGGTGTATTCAGCCCCTTTAACCCTTGTCATGCTGAATAAATTAAGATGCCACGCCCACTTCTAATTTTAAGCCAATCAGATTACTTGATCCAAGTTTTTGATAGAAATTCACATATTTAATGACAAACAGTGCAGATTCAGATCAGTTGGCTTCTTTACTGACCTGGATCTACACTGTTTGCTAAGACAGGGCATGTCGTGTTTAGTACGAGAAGGGTTAAACACAGGAACGCGCGTGCATCCACACACTAAATTTGGCAAGGTTATGATTTGCCTTTTAAACCACCCGGTCGCTGCCGCTGCCGCTTTGATGGTCTCCCAGAGGGTATCATTAGTTTATCGGCTGATGACGGCACTTAAGTACTGTGACCAGTACTTCTGAACTGGTATCACATTAGCCTTATACTATTTCCGTTATTTAAGTTGTACAATATTTCGCGACTAGGATAAAGAAGTTATTCTTAGTGGTTCTTGCTTTCCATCTTTTGGTTTGTTTTTCTTAATTCTTTCGGTGCCAAATTTCAGACGACATTTGTCGCCTGTTTTTTTTTTTATTTTAACAAACTATCGTTTGGAAAGACGTTTATATGTAAAGTTGGAAGAAGGAATGTCAAACAGCGTAGATCCGGATGAGACGGCTCATTGAGCAGTCTCATCTGGATCTATGCTGTTTGCAAAGGCCTAATATTATCGCCTGTGACAGAGTTAAATCGCGGGTGCTTATTGTAGTGAACATCTCCTACGCGGGTTATGTCAGTTGATGTGTACTTGATGGGGGAGTTTACTACTTGCAGACTATAAACTATGAGAAGTATACCTCTGGTCCATCTCTCTAGGTAAGGCACATTTTCAACTGTAATGTATTAATATGTATATTTATTTCTGTACGAAACATTTATTGTGGGTACCCATTAACAGCGCTTCAAGGAAGCGCTATTAATGAGTATTCGCAACTTATGTTTTCCTGGAGAAATAACACAAATATTTATCTGCACATCCCTTTTATCTATACCTATTTAAGTCATTGTATTTCCACCTTACAATATGGAGAAAGATAGAAACTTTGGTTATCACATGCTCTAAAACAATTTTGTGCAGTGTTAACAGATTGACAGAAAAATTGGATTGAAAACAAATGGAAATTAAATTAAGAAACAACAACAACAACAACAACAACAACAACAAAAAAAAAAAAACAACAAAAAAAAAACAAAAAAACAAACACACACACACACTGAAAATTCGCTGAATAATGAATATCCGTATATACATATTTTCACTATATATTATGGGAGAACATGGGGTCTACATTACATAGACGGGTCCGGTACAGCAGACTCAATATTTTGTTGTAAACCTTCCATTTATCGATAAACAATATAATTAGTATGTCTATATAATTTAATGTCACTTGATAAAATATCGGATGTTGATGATTTCCTTGTTATGCGTCCAGTTGGCTGCTATATACTCAGACTTCTCTTGCTATGAATGAAGTCAAATTTTGCATTGTAAATAACAAAATTGGCGACGTGAGCCGTGTCATGTCATTATCTGTCTGTGCCATGTGCGATCTTCGTATACTTAAGGAATGTGAAGTTCCATTACGAAAACATGCCTATTCAAATATACTGAAAATTTTACCACCAAAAAATGAAAATTTTCAGATAAAAAAATCCTGATATTTTTCATACTTCTGCTCAAAACATAGATTGTGGGTACCCGTTAGAACCGCCTCGTCGAGGCGGTTCTAACGAGTACCCACAATCTATGTTTTGAGCAGAAATAAGAAAAATAATGCATACCCTTGTAAACCCCAGTTTTACTATATAAAATTGGGGTTTAATGGGGTAAAAATTTTATAGGCATGTTTTCATGATGACTAGGCAGTCTATTGGGCAGTGTACATTTTACCAAAGCAAACTATGCGTATTCTGAGTAGACCGACTTAGTTTGGTGTGAGTATGTATGATTAGTTTTTTTTTCCAAAACCGGTTTTACTGTCATAATACACTGCTGAAAAAGAGACCCGGATCGAAATAGCATTTGTATTTAAAACTGCTTCAGAAAAATTGCCGAGGACAACCAATAAACCAAATTGTAGCAGAGATCACAGTCTATATTTAAATTATTTTTCTAAAAGAAAATAAGGCTAAACACCTGCTAGGCAGACAATTGACATAAAATGTCAAGTTTAAAACAATATTACAGAATGTTGTCTGCTGCAGATATGATTGGCGAAATAAAGGTTAAACGCTAGTAAAACGCCTGGATGTTTGGCCTCAGACCGTACCAAGACGATTGTTCTATTTCGAATCCTGAATGTTATTGTACATTTGTTGTAGTTCATGTTCATCTACAATATTTGAAAAAAAGGATTCTTTGGACACAAAAACATATCAAAGAAAGAAAACAGCTGAACCGTGTTTATTGAATCCGTTCACGAATATAACATAACAGGTACCAATGCTTACACTTCCTAGCACATGGTTGAGCGATATCCTATTATTAGATAATTCTGGGGGACGTTTGACGACCCGGTCACAATACAACACTTAGTAGTAGTGAAGCTAAACAAACTCTAAAAGCAGAATACTTTGTAAGCAAAAGAAAAAAAGTCAAATAATCGAAATGGCAGACTTAGATGTTTTAAATGAAATGTCAAGACTTTTTTCCTAAAACATAACAAACCAATATTTCAGAATGGCTCCTAGCCCATGGTTTGGCAATATTGTATTTTCAAATAAATCCAAACGAGCGATGTCTGTTTGGAGCTTAATAACCTTCTCTCTTTTGGTGGCTAGGGTTATTGATTGTGGCTTTTCCTGAGTATCCTTTATTTCCTTTGATTTGAGTCCACGTTTCACGTAGTGTACTGCATTTTACTGAGGAAGACTGGCTAGTAAATATCTGCTCTGCAACATGCTAAATAACATGTTGCAGAGCAGAAAATTGCCAGGCAGTCTCTCCCAGTAAAGGGTGGCACATACAGGGTGATACATGTACAATCTGCTTTCTTTTTTCATTATCTCTAGGCCATGATTTATACCAGCCGAATATTGCGCGCTACTTTGATGCTTTATATGCGTCGCGTCAAGCAAAAAAGTTCCGTTGAAAATGCGCAAAACGCACAGATTCAGATCATACTGCGGATGCTCAAAGTGTCATCCGGGTCTTTTCTCTACATTCATATATTCTGTAGTATCAAATGATTTTGTTTGTGAACATGGAAGGCCTTGACCAGACTGCGCCGATGCGCATGCTGATCTGGGCCTTCGCTGTCCGTATATGCCCGAAGACACGTTTTCGCATGGTGCGGCCCATATATTACTATCGATTACGGGCATATTTACTTATTACACCAGAAAGATACATATGAAATACTGACCTGAATTAAAAATAAGTTTAAACCTATTTTCTGGAAAAACAAAGCAGACAATTCGTTTGACATGTCAAATCTTATTTTCTGATTCTCGGCAAACAATATTGACAAAAGTCCATTTGTAATCTACTAAATTTGACTAGAGAGTTCTAAATGCCACGGAATTTTTCTTCCGATTTCTTTTGTCTGAGTTGTTCTGCTCGTAGTCGAGCCCTGGTCTTTGTTTCTTTGCAGTGTTGAGAAGATATATATATATATATATATATATATATATATATATATATATATATATATATATATATATATATATATATATATATATATATATATATATATATACATACATATATATATATATATATATATATATATATATATATATATATATATATATATATATATATATATATATATATATATATATATATATATATATATATATATATTGTTTTTCTGTGTTTTATTCATTGAAGTGTTAGGGAAAACCTTCGCGGACCAAGAGTGATATGTAAATACAATTGTACAAAAGTATTAGCTTTCACAAAAAAGTCTTGGTTAACGCTCAGCACACAATGTGTGCTAGAGGTTGAGCGAACTTTTCTTGTGAAAAGCTTATACTTGCTTATATTTGTGAAAGCTTATACTTGGGAACCAGACTACTATTGACGTCACATTGTTTTGGTACTGTGTAAAGTAGTACTAAATAAAAATTCGGTGTACGGAATCGATGGTGTACACAGTGTAAGGTGAAGAGGTCTGCACTGTTCTGTTTATTTCAGACAATAGAAGGGGCCTGGAGGAGAAGAAATCCAGACAGTAAAAGATTCTGCAGGGAACTATTTGGTTTGGTGGAGCGATACAAAAAGTCTGTCGTTCATTCCAGATTTTGACCTGTACAGGAGGAATTTCCAAGTTGTCATATGCAGAAGAGGCTGGCAAATTTCCAAGGTAGTAGAGGCATGAAAGTCTCAGGATCTGTTGCTGACTCAGGTGGCTATCACATCCCATCAAAGTTATGTCTGATTTAAGCCCAGGGAAATGTAAGAGGTAAGATACTTTCTGACTTTTACCATTGTAGCCTATGGAGAAATTAATAGGGGCGTGTAACCATAATAACATTGAGCAGTCTGTGAAAAACAGCATTGAACCAGTCCATGACCTTTTATAAAGTGCTTTCGGAACAATAGCAACCACTAAGATCTGGCAGCAGGCAATCAGGATAAATGGCGATTGATGGATCTCCATGAAACCAGATTTAACATTGACCCAGTAAACGTGTCACTCCAGCTGTTTTCGCATTTGTGGATGCGTTTAATGCTCTCAAGGATCATTCCGTGTATAATATATTTACTGTTAAACGTTCCAAGCTGTGTTTCTGTTTCAGTTTCTGTTGGTTTGTTCACTTTCTTATCGTTTGTTTCTTTTATTTTTGTGTTTGTCGTTTCATTATCACTTTCAATCCTGATTTTCTGAAATGGACCCTTCCATCTCTGAATTTGGACATATCCATTGTTACAAATAGGGGTTTCAGTCAAAAATTAACAGAATGATAGTCTAGTTCCCGATGAGACGGCTCGTGACCAGCCGTCTCGTCTTGATCTGCACTGTTTGCAAAGATATCTGTAGATATTTTTAGAGGGTAACAATTGGTATAAAAAAAGTCCAGGACGAGGCACAATCAGAGAATATAGCTTACCAATGACACCATGAGGAAGAACAAATCAAGATAGATAGTATACTAGCCACAGACCAAAGAAAAACAACACAACCAGCTTACCCCAAACACCAATAGAAGGAGAGATGAGGACCAAAATATTGACCAAAGAAATGCCACTTATGAAACCACAGACGCACAAAGAACTGCAATAGAGGAACCGCCTTGGAGCGGTCAGTTGGAAACCTGTTGTTTGTGTGTGTGTGTGTGTGGGGGGGGGGGGGGGGTATTTAACTAGGGTGTGCGGGGGAAGGGGGTTGTTAAACCAGTCATCCGATGCCTTGAGAGGCTCTATTCCTTGATTGTGGCTTTAGAGACAACTTTTGTGCTTTCCTGCTGGCCTTTTTAGCGTCCATGCAGGCTGATCTACGCTGGTGTGAGTAACATCATTAAATGTATATATTGTGTGAGCAAAGGTTCTGTTTAGAAATGCGCAGGCTGATTTATGTCCACACAGGTCGCATGTGTAATAAGATCGTTTTCTATTTGGAGAGCTCAGTCATTTTCTTATTGACGTCATGGCTGCACAACTGTATTATCTGAAGAAAAAAAGATTGTCTAAGGACATTTCTCATCACAATCCTTTTATTCTTTGTAAACATGTCAGTATATTGGCTTATACAAATGAACAAAGTCGTGCCATAAGACAAATGGCTTTATATTATTTCGTAGACAAATAGGAACGTGGTAAAGTGTACTTTAACCAAATCACGTCTAGCCTAGATATTGGGAAACAATGTAGAACCAGATCAGACGCCGCAGGACGCGGCGTCTGATCAGGATCCGCACTGTTTGCAGTTAGGAAACGAGTTGCTATAAACACTGTACCAATAAAACTAACCAAACACTCCTTATATTGAAAATGAACCGGTCAAAATAGTTAATGTAGAATATTCCACACGATATAAATGGGTTGATGAAGACTCAGATCAGCCTTTGCACCAGTCCTCGCGGTACAGCTACAAACATCTTCGATCGTTTGTCATCAATAAAGTGTCCGGCGAGGACTCTGATAAGACAGCGGGGAGTTGCTTTGATTTGAGTCTTTACAGGGCACACATATCCGAAGATGTATTTTCTCAAATGCGATGTGAAGGCCAAGACCAGTCAGCGCACCTAGTCAGTGGAGAATCTTCGCTGTTCACCTTATGAAATTTAATTAGTAAGAGCACTTGTGGGAAGAAAGAAGGTTGCCGCTAGATGGTGCAGTAATTGATACTTTAACAGGGCTTCGCTCTCACACGGCTCAAAGACAGTGACACGTTAAATTAATTAGCAGAAAAATCATAAAAGGGAATAAGGGAGCAAAATCTCATTTCGCTTTCGCAAACAAAGTGTTTATCTTTTTCGCTTTGGCATCGACGAATGTCTTTGACATCGCCTTATGGGACCGTCACTCATTAAACATCTGTATTATATTTATGAATGTACATTTTTTTCTTTTCTCTGTGACGATGTTTTCTATTGTCACATCACATAAAAGGGAATTAGTTTGTTGCTACAACAATACAAAGCAAACTCTCAATGCAGATTCTCGGTAAAAATAGAAATACATATAATATTTATATATTTATTTTGTTTCCTTTGGGATCACTGAGACCAGTCTGGTTACTTTGAAAATCGAATACCGCCTAAGACGGGGGCGTACATTTATACAGACTTGCAAACTACGTTATTGTATATGAAAAGATGTAATAAAACCGAGTCTCCGATTTCGTTCTATTGTGTGTTCTTTGGTTCCGAAGGCAGTCTTTTAAGTTTTTACTTTACTTCATCGAAGCTGGTGTTAAGTGCCGTGTGGCGGCCGTGAAGCGTCTCCTCATACTTCATCATGCTGCAGAGTATATCATTTATTTCCTTTGGGATCATTGAGCCTATTCTGGTTACTTTGAAAATCGAATATCGCTTAAACCGGCGCTAGGGGGCACATACAGCCTTGGAAACTACAATGTTGTATATGAAGAGACTTGTTGAAAAACAAGTCTCCGAATTGAGTTGTCTTGTGTGTTCCTTGTTTCCAAAGGCCGCTTTTTAGATTTTTATTATGATATATAAATAATTTCAACGAATCAAATTATTGTATGTAATGACTGCTTAAATACATTAGCTGACGGATCATACAGCAAAAGATATACCAACAATAACGACGACGACGACGACAACAACAACAACATAAAAAAAAAAAAAAACGAAAAAAAGACAGAGAGAAAAAAACAAAAAACAAAAAACAAAACAACAAAAAAAAAAAAACAACAACAAAAAACAAAACAAAAAACAACAACAAAAAAAAACAACAACACATTTTGGCAAGCGAACTTAAGAGATCTACCTAGACGCCAACACACACACAACATCGCATCAATACTGCGGCGACAGAAATACATTTGTGTAATTCGCTGTGGGTTGAAATATCACTCAACCCAGTCCTAAGACAGTTTGTGAATGTGTGTCCCTGTATGATCTGGTCGGGACAGAGATATAAAGCGAATAAAATGTTTCTGGATGCTGCGGAACAGAATAGAATCTTGTACATTTATTACTAATAAAAACGATTTATTTATTTATTATTTGTTTATTTATTTATGTACAACTAATATATATCAAACAGGTGGGGGCACGGGAGAACTAATTTGGATCAAGTCACACAATATGCATGTGAAAGCATGAACTATTCAGATTCGACTGCCAATATGCTTAGCCATGTCATGACCTAATTTCACCAATAGAATCTACAGCGCTTAAGTTAGTCTAAATTTCATTAGAACATTCTACGATGCTCTGAGCTACGATACCCGGAATTGTTCTAACAGTGAATTCACTTATCATATCCTCGAACATACGGACAACTCTTGGCTGCCACTGTTTGCATTCGGTGTAGAAAAACTAGTTTTATTTTGAATCGTGTTATTTTATGTTATCATGAGTATTCACAGAATATAAACGGGGGAACAGAATCCATTTATGTGACAAATTACAAGATAAAGAATTCCCACTAGAATTAATCTTTAATAAAATCTTGTGAATATATTTTAGCAAGTGTTCATATTTTTCTTTCATCGCTGATCATTACTACGCTAATTTCATTTAACTGTATTTAATATGCACTGGGATTTCTTATTAGTTAAAGTGCTATTTAGAAGAAAAAATGTGTCTTAACGTCAGAAAAAGTACTTTTGCATATGTGAGCCCAGCGAAGATTCAGATCAGCCTGCGCATTTGCGCAGTCTGATCAGAATCATCACTGGGCGCATTTTGGACGGCCAAGTGTGCAAGGTTTCTTAGGCGGACAACGAAGGTACTGATCAGACTGCGCGGATTGATTTGAGTCTTCGTTGGGCGCATATGTCAAAAAGTACTTTTTCTCACGTTGACGTTGAAATATTCTTGCTGCCTTAATCCCTTAAGAATTCACAATTTATACGAAATTCAACGGCTCTGAAACTTCCTTTCGGAACTCGCAGACGTATAGCTGCGTCCTTCCAGGTTTGTGTTTCGTTGATTTAAGGGTACCGGATACAGTTGAAATGTTTCCGCCTTTTTTACAAGAACTTTATAGCTTTCTGTTCCTGTACCATGTACTAGTTCCCTTTTGAAAAGAGATTAACTCTAAAAGGAGCAAATTATGTCCTTTTAGAGTAAACCATGGGGACCAAATTCTGCCCATTAAGAATAAACAGCAACAATAACTTTGACTGATCAGTTGGCACGACAGAAGAAGGCGCAAGTTATCTGGACCAGTTTAGCTGGTTTCGGACAATTAATCCTCATCGGGGACCCTTATATGAAAGTTCAAACATAGTCCACTATCGTTATCAGAATGTCCAAGAGACTCTCTGAAGTACTTCGAGATATCCGTACCTCGACATATCAGATTTGCTGAATTGAGGAAAAATAAATCTGACCACATTTCACATATGAATATGCAATCTGATTTCTAAAGTTAGAGATATATTGAAAATATTGTGGGAAAGAGAAGAAATTGCTCCTGTTGTTAGATTTCCATGTTAAAACAGGGACCAGATTTCAATTCGAGATAAGGGGCTATTCGAGATAAGCGAAGTAGAGATAACGAGAGTCGACTGTAATTACGAAGGAACATAAAATAAAAACTACATTATATCTGGCGTTTTCTAGAAGGCAGAAGAAGTAATCATATATACCTATTTTGTTTCAGTTTCTAATTATAGTTATCGTAATTAGCGGAAAAGTATGCACAAACCGTGACAACATGTTTTCTTCTGTTGCAGAGCTGTGAACGGACGGCGGTATCGAAGCCACATGCCACTATAACTTGCGTTATGATATAGGTGACAGAGTCTAAGGCTGGAACAATAATTCGGATAATCGATTAATTGATCGATAAATACCACAAAACGATTATCGTTACAGATTTGCTGATAATCGATCATTTTATTTCTGTGTCTGTTACTTTAGCGTGTTTACCCCTAGAATTCAAACACGTCAACTCCTTACCATACTTTATCTAAAATTTAAATAAGTACAATTTACTACTAATATTGTGTCTAAAAATAGCTGAATGAGTGGCAAATAGTATAGACCCTGATGAGACGCCGCGTTTACGGCGTCTCATCTGGGTCTACACTGTTTGCTCAGACTTGTCTGACCAAATACATATACATGTAGTAAAGTATAACATATGGTAAAAGTCATGCTCAGGTAACCAGGTAAACTTATGACCAAATCTTCAATCTTACTAATCGATTATCGATTTCATTTGATGTGACGGCAACTTAAGTCAGCAAAAGATGCTGTGGTTTACCTGTCCTACTCATTGTCTCGAAAACAATATGACATTCCCCCCTCTCCCCACCCCGCCCCCACTTGTATGATCCAACAAACTCTTTCTCTGTAGGGTCACAAACTGGAATGCCCCATCGAATCTTTGTATGCTCCGCCAATCAAAATAGTTCCCTACAGAATCTTTTATTGTCTTGGAATATTCTCCCCAAAGAACCTCCTACTGCCTGAAATAAACAGAACAATGCAAGATTATTTTTTTTACCGTACGGTGTATACACCTTCCACCCCCTAGCTTGTAGTTTTATATAGGACTATTTTTCAGGACAACAAAGTAGTGCGACGTCAATAGTAGTCTCATTCCTGATGATGCGTCCTGTCCTCTAGATAAGGTAGGGCAAGAACTTATTACACTTGCAGCAGATTCAGTGAGTGGTCGCCTTCTATTTTTCTGAACTTCTCTGGGTAGCAGCTTGATGTTCAACCGCAGAACGCGGGTTCAGAACAGAGTCTGCACTGTTAGCCTATAAACATGCAGTTCTATACACATCAGCAGCTTACAAAATAGACTTGTTGATTTATAGGACAAGCAGGGTAATTAGTTAAGTTGAATTAATTCGTTTATGTCGATTAAAGGGAATTGATACATTTTCAAGGGAGACAACTCTGTTAAAATTGTTTGTGCTCCCTTCTGAAAGTATTTTTCCTTTCAGAATAGACCCCTGTTCAGAAGTATTTTGAACTGCAGGGAAGCAAAGAGGAAGTGAACAAAAAACTTTATTCTCTTTGCAAATACCGTACAGTTTACCAAGTGCAACTTGACCTCTTAACCCATTTATGCCGAGTGGATTCTTCTACCTCAACTCTTTAGACCAGTCCAATTCCAAAAGAATGGGTGTCCGGTAAATTTTTATTATCACCGTGTCTTTTTTATTATTACTGTGTTTTACATAAATTCCTGTGCTTAATGCAAACAGTGTAGACCCTGATCAGACGCCGCGTTCTGTGGCGTCTGATCTGGGTCTACACTATGTTGCAATGTCCCTTTTATGGGGCGCTAGGCATAAACGGGCAAATTGTTACAAAGAAAACCGAATGATGCTAAATACTAAATTGATCAGTATCATAGAGTCGTTATATTTGATAAATAGCACATAAATGGATAACAAAAGTTTTAGAAATTAATTTAACACTGATCAACAGCGACTTCACATATGGCGTAAAACGACCCCAATCATATTTGAAGTGAATGACTGACACTTAAGGAGGGCGAAAGTATGGTGGCATATTTCTGCCACGAGGTAGCTAGATAGCTATCGCGATAATATTCTTAATTTTCCAAAAAATAAAAAAGTTTTCCTGAAAACATTATCGCAATAACTTGAATTATCTAGATATGTTTTTTAATTTCCAGAAAATATTTTAACGCAAAATTTCGTGATGCTGCTCGGAACTGACATAAGTATCTAGATAAAATTATCGCGATAATTTTTTCATGGTAGCGAGGTAGCTATAAATAGAACACAAGCAGATATGACATTCTGGGATTTCTGCGCACCGATTTGCGATTACGTAGTACAAACTCTTATCTTAAAAGTCGCTGGTAAATACCCTCGGTGAATTTCAACAGTATAAACAAAGGTATTCCGATTTCGGTTTCTATATATAGATAACAGAAAATAAATGGCAGCTCTGGGCACTAACGCAAAAAATATCGCGATAATACTGTAAACTTTCGCGATAATATTTCCAGGAAACTTTAAACTATTAAGATAATCTTTTCAGGAAACTTCGAAATATCACGATAATTATTGAAAGTATCGTGATAGCTACCTAGCTATCTCGTGGCAGAAATATGCCACCATATGAAAGCACTCGCCTGCACGCAATCTAAGGGGAAATATATGTTAAGCAGACGTGAATTACATGTAACTTCCCTCCACGCGAGAGAGGTACTCTAAAAGAAACGTCCTTTAAAGTCAAAGCAGATGCTCCCACAGGGAGGTGGGGGCAGCAATTTTTTTTTTTTTTAAGTAACTCCTTTCTAGAGGGGAGGCGAATGTTTGCAGATCAGTATAGTTTCCCATGGAGGTATATCCATACAGTTTAAAGTGCTGCTGTTGTAATGTCACTCACTATTTTATTATAATGACATTAAAATCATTCATTTATGTATTTGTTTAGATGTCCAACATTGTAAATTGCATTGCGCAACTGATGTAGCACACACATTGCCTTTAATTGAGCCGGCCATGTTTTCGTGGCAAAGGCGGAGAGCACATTACGAAAACATGCCTATTCAAACATATAGAAAATTTCACTTCCAAAAACTGAAAATTTTCAGATAAAAAAACTGACATTTTTTCATATTTCTGCTCCAAACATAAATTGTGGGTACTTGTTAGAACCGCCTCGTCGAGGCGGTTCTAACGGGTATCCACAATCTATGTTTTTGAGCAGAAATTAGAAAAATAATGTATACCCCTGTAAACCCAAGTTTTACTATATAAATATGGGCATGTTTTCGTGATGAAATGCTAATAAGATGTTAGGAAAAGCTATAGAATTAGTTCGCATAACGTACCTCGACAGAAAGACTATAGTGCTAGAGCAGATGGTCCTGCAGTTCGGGTCATAAATTTCGACAGACGCACGCTAGTGCCACGGGAAAATAAACCTGCAACAAGCAAAATGTCACATAGCTACTTATCACGCTGCGCATTTCCATGAACTGTCATGAAAAACTAACAAAAACTGTTAATGTAGTTTGCAACACAAACTTAGACTAACTATTGTTTATTGATATAGAATATAAAAGTGTAGGACATAATGTAGGACATAATGTAGGACATAATGAAGGACATAATGTAGGACATAATGTAGGACATAATGTAGGCGTATGCAACAGGTTGCAACCTTATAAGTATTGCTAATTAATTTTAACACATTTTAGACAGAATGAACGACCCCACACTATATATTGGGAAAGTCTAATTTCAATTTTTGGTACATGTATGTAAGAATATGTGGTTTAGATATTCCTAGAGAAAAAAAATGTCTAAATTATTTGCAAACAGTAGAGACCCACATCAGACCCTGCATTCTGGGTCTGCACTGTTTGCCAATTACCCTTTTAGAGGGTCTCCAGGCTTTTGGCAAACCAAAATGGCGGTCTATGCGAATAAACTTTAGTGTGCTTTTTTTTAAACAAAAATAAATATAAAAAAAAATGAAAATGTTTACTGGGTTGATATTAAATATACGATAAAGTTAATAATGATAAAGTTAATAATGATTGATACAATTTATTTGACTTAATACCAAGTCTCGTCAACGAGAATAACAGCTACGTACTTTCTACTACAGTCGACTCTCGTTATCTCGACTTCGCTTATCTCGAATAACTGCTTATTTCGAAGTGAAAATCTGGTCCCTGTTTGAACATTGAAATCTAACAACGGGTAACAAAATATTGGGGAAAAGAGGAGAAATTGCTCCTTAGGAGCAATTTCTCCTCTTTTCTACAATATTTGCGATAAATCTCTAACTTCAGGAGTCAAATTCATTTGTGAAATGTGGTTGTTCGATTTATTTTCCCCCAATTCTGCAAATCTGATATGTCGAGGTACGGATATCTCGAAGTATTGCAGAGAACGGGAGTCGACCGTACTTTCTAATTTGAGACGGGTTTACAATAACAGTTCAAAAGATGCAAAATAGTTTGGGAAAACAATCGCGATTGTTTTGCTCTGTTGAACGCAGCTCAACCCCTACCTATCGTAAGTACAGTCGACTCTCGTTATCTAAAAAATTCCAAGGGACTCACTGAAACACTTCGAGATATCCGTACCTCAACATATCAGAGTTGAGAGAGTGAGGAAAACAATAAACTGAACAACCACATTTAACAAATGACTATGTAATTTTACTCCTGACGTTAGAAATATATATATATACATAATAATGTGGGAAAGAGGAGAAATCGCTCCTCAGGAGCAATTTCTCCTCTTTTCCACAATATTGTGTTACCTGTTCTTAGATTTACATGTTAAAACAGGGACCAGAATTTCATTTCGATATAAGTGGTTATTCGAGATAAGCGAGGTCGAGATAACGAGGGTCGACTGTATTTCTGCTGACAGACCCACGGTAGTACTTTTGTTGCAGTTCCTCGTTGGTACGGTTCGTTCAGTTCTGTTTTGATTAAGTGATGCTTTGCGTTGTCATTTCATGTAATTAACCCTTATCTGGTACTTTGGGAGGGCTGTGTTTCGTGACATTTCCTGGATATCTTCATATTCATTTTGAGAACACATGTAAAACGTGTAATAAATAATTTCCTGAGATGAACCGATATAATACTATTTTTCTTAATACATCGAGCAGCTGTATTTAAAGTGTCTGCAATACATATATCACATACACACAGACAGAACCAAGATTGCCACCCACTTAATTGCGTCTACAAATGTTAAATGACTTAAATATTTACTTTCATCACTTGGGCCGCATCAGGCGAAAAAGTGCCATCGAACATGCGCAAAATGTGGATTCAGATCATCCTGC